>VDFB02288277.1:324575-350153 GCA_007258455.2 Sequoia sempervirens | reverse complement strand
TCTATAAAAGTTTCTTGCCAACCTATTCCTATTTTGATAGAGTGCCTCAAAGTGTTGTTTGATAGCTTTTTGACTATGATGCCTAATTTTGAAGTGACGGAATGTAGACCTTCTCTTGGGGATTTTAATTTTGCGTGAGATCATTTAGAGAAGTTCAAGATTATGGAAAAGAGGATATTTATTGCCACACAGGGGGTGGTAATATGGGCCTTCTAGCCACAATATCAGCTTGTTCCTCTTCTTCGTCTATGATGTATACTGTGTTTCTCCACTAGGTTGATACTTCCTTTGTTTCAAAAGTGAAGCTTCTCAAACTACTAATTATATCAGTTTGTTCTCCTTCAATGAGTTCAAAGTTTGGTTGAATGATAGCGGGTGTAAGGTTGGGTTGTTCAACTGGAGTGATCAAACGCCAAATGGTCATGTGGGGTTCAATTTTTCAATTTATCTTGCTTAAATGAGTTTATTTTTACCCAAAACACTTATCTTTCTTAATTTCAAACTAAATGTCTATGTCAAAAACATCATCAATTCCACAAAGTCCATTTTGTGAAAAGGACAAAGTCAAGGGCATAGTTACCTAGGTTAACTTTGGGATGTATGGATTGAGATGTGAACCAAAATATTTAGAAGTCTCTAAGAATAAATTCTTAGGACAAGCATCAATATCAAAGTTTTGTCACAGGGTATCCATACTTAGACCAAAGGGTTTGAAATTTTGAAAAGACTTGTTGATGTTTGTTTTCAATTGTTTTGGTATCAAGCAAGTGTTAAACTAATTCTCAAACATTTAAAATCCTAGAATAGATCAGGTACATATTTTTCGGTAGGCTTACCATCATCGGAAGAGATGATTAATCCATGCAGATGAAATGGACAAATAGAATATGTCAAGGAAATGTAATGTCTTGACATGCCAAGCAAAGGAGTCCCTTGCCCATTTGCTTTATTGTCTCAATCAAAAATCATACATGGTAAGTAACTTTTGGGCATGGTGCTACTCCCATGCACTACCTTGAAATACGTTTCAAAATTGGACTTGGTTAGCCACTATAACAAGGTTTTTAATGACCATATCTAGGATAGACCAGTGCCATACACATAGTGATTCTACTCAATTAAGAGGCCTCCCAGACCTTAGAAATATCTAATGGTTTTGACATATCACAAGGATACTAGGAGAGACATTCCTCAGTATGGGACAACCACAACCAACTGGTTAGTGACTTTCATCACTCCAAATTATTCATATAGCAAGCTGGATTGAAAGCACTGCTTGATTTGTTCCCTCTCACAAGTTGGGAGGAAGGCCCTCTAAAGGTTACACATGTTTGAAGCATAAAAAGATTTTCATCACCCAATATTTCCAATAGGTGCGAGGGGAGAGGATAAGCCCTTCCAAGCAGAAAAGTAGACTTGTGTGTTTCTCTTCACCTAAGATCGCACGAAGCACAAGGAGATTGGATACGCATAACAAGAATATGTGGACAAATCAAATACATGTTCATTTTAATCCATCATAGAAAAATGAGTTCATTTTAAACACCAAATGAAGTATGAAAGTTGTATTGTTCAATTTTAATCCAACAAGCAAAATGATATGAGGGTTCAACTTTAACCAATTTGAACGTTCATTTTAAAGCCCCAAAATAGATCTAGTTTGGTCCTAAAATGTGAAATAAAAGCATCATAAATGGGTTATAATTTCCCCATAAGTGTCACAACACTTTTTACAATTATAATTCAACTGATAGTAGTATGCTTCTTCACTTCAAGTTTCATTGTTCAAACCTGCAAAACCCAATTAGCCTAAAAAACCAAGAAGTTAGTGATGTGTCAAAAAGCAAATAAAATCAAAAATTTAAAGCACATTCTAAAAATTACTTACTTTTTTTGCTTACCAGTAAAAAGCGTCGATGTTCATGATAGCATTGCCATAATTCAAATGAGCATTGCTCTGGTGAAAAATAGCGTCGCTCTGTGGTAAGATAGAGACAATGATAGCATCCAAAAGTATTAGCATTGCAGTTTGTTTTAATTAGCACTGGTGATTTAATTAGGCGTCAATGTATTTGATGGAAATAGAATTGCTATATGGCGAAGCTTGACAAAAGCATCACTTAAATCTCTAAGAGTGTCATTGTACCTACAAAAAACCAGAAAAATGAACTTTGGGAGAAGAATTTGTTAAATTCGATTGGTTATGCCCTCCTTCTAGTGCCAAAATGTGACTAACGGATTAGCATGGGCCAACTACACTTGATCCATGAGGATTCGAAGAATAATTGTGCCACTAAACATTAGTCCAATAAGATCAATCAATAAAAACTAGACTAGGAATCCATTAAAACTTAGCATATTAAACTACAAAAGCTTTAGAAACACCTATTCTAATCCATTAAAACTTATCCTATTGGGGTAGTGGTGTCGCATTGATGTGGAATGGTGACCCTTTCCCAATCTTGTGGATAAATGAGCCTGTTCCAATTGATTCTATTGAAGAGAATCGATGAAACCAATGAAAGATGTGTGATGAAACATGATTTAAATGCTAAATTAACATGATGCAAGCTATTTTAACATGATCTATGCTAAGATGATCGATATAGATGTATGCAAAGCTAATCTAAATGGATTTTAAGCAAAAAAGATTGAAACCCTAATTACCAAATAAGCTAAACGAATGCATCTATGTTATCATGGAAGCCATTAATGGAAGCTAAGCTAATATGCAAGTAAATTAAGCTAAAATGATGTTGAATGTGAGTGCAAGTGCAAATGATTTTTAACAGCATAAGTTTTTTGTTAAAAGATGGATCCTTTTGTCTCCAAATAGTGACCTATTTATAGGAGGACAAATGAGAAATGAAGGGTTAAGATTGAAAAAGCTAATCAATGGTCAAGGATGGAGGAAAAGTGAAACATGGATCATGGATTCCCATCAACGGATGAGAATCAATGATCACATGGATCAAGGAAAGAATCAAGGGTCCATATTATTCCAAACAAACACACTTAAAACTTGCACAAGAAGTCTTGTAAGTTTGTTAGGAAGAAGAATATTCCCTTTTTTCAAATGAGTGAGGAGAGAGAATATTCTTTGGAATATTCTCATGGGTGAGGGGAAATTAGATATTTAGCAAATTAAAACAAATTTTTAATGTGCAAAAGGGGAAGGAATATTCCATGAGAATATTCTTTTTGGAGGAATGTGCAAAGGAGGAATATTCTCTTGGAATATTCCCTTGCAAGTGGGGGGAATTAGATTAATTAGTAATTGATAATAAAAAAAAAAAAAATTATGTCAATTAGGGGAATTTCATGATATTCATTAAATAAAGTGATTTAATGAAAAGGGGAAAGTGAAATGATATTTAATTAAATAACTTAGGGTTTTTAATTAAATAAGAATACTTAGGGATTTAAATTAAATAACTTGATGTATTTAATTTAATAGGAAAAAATGTTAGCATGAAAGGGGGTGAATTAACCTGATTAGATTAATTAGGTTAACAGATGCAAATGATATTATTAATTAAATAGCTAGGCATATATAATCCATTAAGCGAAAGAGGATGGGTTTTAGGATGAAATGATGTTAGCATACCTGATTCGAGTGCATGATATCATTCAGAACATTTTTGAGCGTCTACAATATCATATCTATTCACACATTATGGAAGGCTTAACTAACAACTAATTGTTTAAATACACCTTAATGCATATTCTATGAACTAGTCTATTGAATAGAAAGCCTTGTCACATCATTTGGCATAGTCTTTTTGTTCTCCAAGGTTCTTTGTCAAATCATGCAGACACATTATTCTTGCTTGATTATGAGAGCATGATTTTTTCATAGCCTAGTAATTATTTGTACATTCACACAAATACCAATGAATGAATGAAAATATTCTTCACACTTGCATGCTCCTTTAACCATGGCTTGCTTATTCTATAAAAAATTGACATAGCAAGAACCTAATGTGCATAAACCTATCTCCATTAGTGTTTCCTCATAACCTTGTTGCTACACACACAACTTTCCTCTAACCATAGATAAAACTGAATCACTAAAATATTGATGTCTCATCTCTCAAGAAAATGACTATTGCATAGAAAAAAATATCCAACACCATGTTGGAAGAAGTGGAAGAGGGTAGGGACTAAGCCATGCCACAAAACATAAAAAAATGAACCACTTTTTAAATGACCTAGGATTATATTTGTATAACAAATCTCTACAAACACAAACAAATATACTATCACATTCTATTCAAATAAAGAGAAAATAACATAATTACATTATTTTAAGAAGCTCCTAAAAAAAAAAAATTGCACTCCTACCCAATAGGAACCCTAGAACCTCCTTCAAAAAATTATCCCCCTACTCTCTAGTGTGGCTATTGGTAAGGGTGTGATTGTTTTTGTTGTGTCCTTGGAAAGGGATTCGTCGCCTACTTTAGATGTTTTGGGAAGTGATGTTCCTCCCTTGCATATTGCATATATTTTTCCATCATGCCCTAGCATCTCCTTTATCTATGGTGACAACTATGATGGATTTGGTTTAGGGCCTTTTGATGGTGGTTTCATGGGTGATAGGGTATTGTTGGAAGTGGGGGTGGATGTGGCATCTCTTTGTTGAGTTCTTGTTTATTAGGTTGGTGCTTTAGGGTTAGGTCATGGGTACTATGTGATCATTACTAGTTTCAAAGTTCTTGTCTGACCTTACTTATGGGGTGCAAATTTTCCCCTCTCGTATTCACAACCTTCTTTTTTTGTGGTTTTTGGATAGGACATGATAAAAAATGAATACTTTTATTTTTGTCATTCCTTGGTCTACAAATTTAAAAAATTGTGACCTTCTCTTCTTGACTTACACAATTAGGTTTTGGAATCTTGGAACCCTCTCATTGATGAAAAGATCAAGCTATATCCTTGTCCCAAAGGCTTCTTCATTGTGTATTCTTCTTCTTCAAAGAACAAGGATCGAGTTCTTTACAACAAGCTCTAGATGTGGGGAAAGCACTCCCTCTTGGTCAAGCTTTGGCTCATCTCCTTCAACCCTCTCTCTAAACCTCTCAATATAAGACCCATTTGGTTTAGGCTCCCAAATTGCCTTCTCAAATTTTGAGAAGGTTCCTACTATGAGGCCATTGGTAATAGATATCTCTTAAGACCTTCAAGGGGATATTGTTTTGATGGTGGAATATAGGGCTTGGACTCAATTGCTTGACTAGGAGTGTCTCCCCTTCAAAAGGTGATATTTTCCCATCAACCACTTGGCTTCATAATATTCACTCTTTAGGAACAAGCATGCAGCTACATAGTGATGGAATTCCCACAACATTCACTTAACTATCAATGCTTTTGATGATGAATCTTATTAGGATGTTGGATCTTCTCATCTCATTCCCCCTACAAAATTTCACACTCTTGAGGGGGTTTCTCTTAAATTTGGCATGGATCATATGAGTTTTGCTCTAACATCTCCTTCAACTCCTATTAATGAGTCTCACCCTAGCTCTTCATTCTTTTGTTCAATCTCCCAATTTTATTTCTCCTATTTTACCTTCAACTTTGACACAACACTTTTTATCCTAAGGTAGTTGATTGGCAGTTAGCATATCTTGCTAGATGTTCCTTTGTTTGTGTTATGTCCAAGGATGGTCCCTTTGAGGAGGTGTCCCCTCCTCCTAGGTCCAAGGCATTAGAAGAAAATATTTCTTGGAAAATTGTTCAAAAGTAGAAGAAAGGCCTTCCGAAATATATCTCTTAGTTATACACTAGAGTTAAGGGCATACAATTGAATATGGAAGGATTTGGCATTATTTAGGCTAGATCCTTGGGTACTATTTTTTTCTTAATGACTTGGTTGTATTTATTTTGTTTATGTCCCATCTCAAATCTTATTGTGTTCTATTTGAGTTGTTCTATTTCTTATATTAGTTTTATGGTCCCATCAAAACCAACTTATCTCAATTAGAATAACCTCCTCAACAAGCTCTTAAATATGCTTCTTAAAGAAAGATAAAAAGGAAAATAAGACCTCACATTTTCACCTTCATACACTCACTCTCTTGCTAAATATAAAAAGAGGAAGTCCTTATTTATATAAATGTAGCCTAACCCTAATATCAATTATATTTCTATATTACATCACCCTTGATTTGATTTCCTAGAATAAGATTGATTAACTTACACAAAAGATTTTTCTAATTTCTTAATTAATAAAAATAGGAAATAATTAACTTAAAAAATATCTAATTAACCTAAGTGTACAAACTAACCAAAAATAAGATTCAAAATAAATAATAGATTGTAAATTTACTAATTGTCTTCTTTAACCTTTCAATAATTTATTCTTGCAAGATTGATTAGTGATTGTAGGAAAAGCAATGGTATTTCATTCTCTTTACCATAATTTTTGAATTTTGAAGTATAAAATAAATAATTCATGTGGTTTTTGATAAAGAAGACCAAATGATATATTATCAAACTTACATGAATTATAAAATTTATAGTATTTGAAATGAATAATTAAACTTCCTTGTACTTTACTTTTTAAGTTAAAATTTGCTAAAATCGATGATGCACTTGTTGGATATGCTCTTAGTTATGAGGATACTTGTACCCCAATCCTTGAGATTTGTTTCTTGTATAAGAAACATGTCATGTTGATGGATCAACAAACCAATTCTTTCTAAATTGAGGACCCTTTTTGCATGGAAATCCTAATTAAATTACTCTCTTGGTCACGTTTTCATTATTCCTTGATACTTTTGTTCATGTGTATTATTTGATTTCCCATGTTGGGATTAGGTGTTTGTACACCATGTAATTCCTAATGTTTGTATTTATTATTTATTTTGTATTTATTTATGTGCCAACACAAAAAAAATGGAATCCTACTTGAAGTGTCACTTATACATGTAAATTGTATTAAGACATCATGTAAGAATATCTAATGTCATATAAAGTGTCATATAAAGTGTGTACTTGAGTATATGCAACATTGCAAGATGTATAAGAGATTATATGATGCACGTAAGCACATTTAAGAGGTAGAATAAATTCATGGATGAATATTATAATTTCTTAAGTGTATGTGCCTTGCATGTTTGTTTGATTCTACTTTGGTTTAGATAATCTACTTAATGGTGATGTTTTGTATTTCCATCAATGTAATTTATTAATGATGTTTATATATGGTATTTGAGAATGTATTATTGCATGCATATGTTATGAATTTTTATATTTGGATCATTCTATTGTTTTGACTTCATTATTTTCACTATATTTTTTATATGTGGTTTAGATATAATTATCTTGTTTAACATTATATTTGTGATGTTTATCAATTCTACATTTGTGTTATTTGGATCATGGGGATTTAGAATGAGTTTTAGTTGATATAATTTACTAATATTATTTCATTAAAATTATACGACTTTGGATGCTTATGATGTGCTTCAACTACCTTGTATGGAGAAATAATGCCTAATGTTATATTGAGTGTGTAGGAATAGATTTTACCCTAATGGTGGTTAATTGGAGACAACCAATTTGGGTAAATATGTTGTGTAAAAATTGACATCTCACTTCATTTGAGTTGCAATATGTATCTAGTGTATCATGAAACCATAATCAGAATTGATGTTGATTTTGAATCCATATGTTGTGAATAAACCTGCAAAGTGTGTGTTCTCTCTACATGTATTTATTTAACACTTGGTTTTCATTTATATTTTATATATTTTCATAATGATTGTTTTAGGGTGCTTGTGAATAACCTTTATGCTTAAATTGATAAATTAGTTATTTTTATTGCCTTAGTAGAATCAGTCTTAAATACAGTTTTTGCATATTATGGATAGTAAAAAATGTATTAAATTAAAATATTTCTTGAGTTAAATGCATTAGTCAATCTGGTTAAACTAAATGTATTAGTCATTTGAAAATAATTTGCCTCTGTGTATTTAATAGATAATTTAGTAAATATTCCTAAAGGTAAATATCTAATTTGAAATATCTAGTGAAATAACCTCTTACAAATTAGCTTGTTAGTGAAAAAAGCAGGAAAAGGTTTGAAAGAGTGTAGGGAGTTTTGGAAGGTAAAAATAAAAGTTAAGGGTTTTTTTTCATAATCACCCCCCACTCTCTCTCTTGGTGGATTCTTAGTTTTGAAAGGGGATTTTTCTTGCTTATTGGATTGCTACACTTGTGGAGAAGAAATATTTTGGAAAGCTTGCCTATTGTGTGTGTGAAAGAAAAGGGGATTCCTCCAAAAGTGTGTGCGAAAATGGAATGAAATGTCAAAGGTAACCCTTCAATTATTTCATGGTCATATTTCTTGTTTGTGCCTTTTATAATGCCCACACTAGGTGATTGCATATGGTGTTCCATCGTTTAGGTTGCAATTGAATTTCTATCCTAAAATAGATGGATTGCAATTATTTTTATGTTATGTATTTTTAGTTTTGCAAGACTCATTTTAGTATTGTGATGCTAGAAAAATATATTCAAAATCTTATGTGATGTGAAAAGTGGAATGTTGTACATTTTAGGGTCATAAAGGTGTTTTTGGATTTTATAAATTTTGAGACTTCATGTTTTGAAAAAAAGAAAAATTCATCAATTATGGATGTGGATAGTGGTTAGTGCTTGAAGCATGAATTTATAATATTTAAATTATAAGACATGTGGTTTTTTTATAATTTGTGAGATGAAAATTCTCATGTTGGATATGTGTTTTTTTGACCTTTAGGATACAAGTGTTAAAAGTTTTGACCTTATTTTCCATGCCTTCACTTTTTGGGCCAAGTTTGACTTTTTGAGTTAGGATTGGATATTAGAGCTAGGAGTATAGTGGACCCATACCTACTATTTAGAAGTGTGGATGCCCCATGTAGAACACTACATGGAGTAATATTAATGAAATAAAATGATTGGGGAATCACACATTAAAAATGTACTTAGCCAAGAATTAAAAACATTGCTTACATTGAAGGACTATATAGAATCATGTAAGATTGTACAAAAAATAACTTACATTGAAGGCCTCTTTGGAATCATGCAAGATAATACTATAGACATTGCTTGCATTGAAATCCTTTTACAAAATCGTGCAAGATATTACTAAATCCATTACTTATGTTGAATGCCTACATGGAATCCTACAAGATAGTGATGACATTATATGCCTAATTCAAAGTATTTCATTTGCTATTTCTTGTTAGGTTATTGGTACTGAATCTGTTCTTGTGATAACCTTGTATGAGTATTGATGGTACATCATCTCATTAATTTGTATTGGTGGTTGTTATTTTTGTATCATCTCACATATGATTTTACATGTGTGAATGATTTCTTGATTGAACATATCCTAGTACATAGGATTGGGCCTAAGGGTTCCTTAAGGTTCAATAGTATTGATCCATTTTTCGGGCATGCATATCCTTCAAAGAATCTTAGAGAGCATACAAAGAATTCATGACCTTATAGATGTAGTAAATTATCATTTGTACTCTTATTGATAATGTATAAATCTAGACATTTGAGTCCTTATATCGTAAAATTGTAAATATGATTAATGATAATTGTGAACTAGATTGTGATCCACCGACATGTGTGGTGTGAAATCTATTTTTTAATTTAACATTTTGTTGGTTATCCAACCTAAATTCAATGATTCCTAAGGGGTCAAGAATCTCTATGCTTAGAATCATTGAGATGGTGGCCAATAAATGAGAGATATACAAATCTCACATACACTTTGGCTTTACAAAACCAAAGGGGGTATTCCCTATTAATATGAATTGGGTTATATTTCAACTACAATAAATTTACCAGGTCATGATTATCAAATAGAAAGTTCAAGCAATTGAGAAAGGGTATTTGAAATAGTGTACGCTACAATGTTTCACTTGTTATTTTTAATATTTAGGAATAAACCACATAAATTATAGAATAAATTATATTTCAAGTAGTATCTTCATTTTAAGGGTCAATTGGTTGGGAGGATCTTATGGATTAATCGATGCCTATTCAACGAAAAATAGTCATCTTATATTGTTGCCATTATGCCTTGATAACAACATTCCTAGGAGTTTGAAACATGTATAATTGTATTACAATAATAAAACTTATGGATTATGACTCATTCAAGTATGCTTCTACTTAATAATCCATAATGAATATTGTAATTACCATTATCATAAAAAGAGATAAACAACTCTTAGCTACCAATCTCAAAAAAAGGACAATACCATAAAGGATACAACCATATAAGTAAGCTTGCATGCATGTAACATGGCCAAGAACAAGAATCATGAAAAAAGTGGTAGAACAAAATAAAATCATATTTATTTACTTTAGAAAGAAGTACACAATATTGTAGGATTATTTCCTCACTATTCCAACTTTGTTACAAATGATAAATCAATATCATATATAGAAACAAGACAAATATAACCCCCCAAAAATAGGTGACACGTGTAAAGCTAATATTACATGATGAATACCCTAAGGAAATACTTAGAATCATGGCAACAATAAAGCATGTACATGATTCATGTAAAAAAAAACGTTCCTTATTGATTAGTTAGAACAACTAGAAACACCTAAAGACATCTACACCCATATGCCAAATTGAAGTTGTTATTAGAGCTAATGACATGCAAGAAGATGAAGTTGGGAATAGGGAAGAAGAAGCTAGAAAGTGAAGTTAGGTACCTTGAAGTAGATGATTCACATGTGAAAAATGGGATAGGTAGATGGAAGTAGTGAAACCCATCACTCTCTGACTAAGCTAGATGACCACAGACAACTAAATCTTATGAGAGGGAGACCATCGATCTTCTAATGGGAAATGTGGAATCACTATCAACTATAGAGAAAAGTGAGAATGACTTGCCATTTTTCATAGGAAATTGTAGAAACAACCCCAGACAAAGGGACTATTAACAAATGGAGGACCACATCATTCCATGTAGTGGAACTTGGCCAATGAGAAATAACCTAGTTGTTACCACCAACCAACCCACATTTGATCAAATTTAAAGGAGATTTGAGTGAATATGAAGTCTCTTTTCTCTCTTACTTCATCATTACAATAACTAAATATCATAGTCTTATTAGGTAGTTTTTAAACAAATATAACAAACTACATTTAAGTATTATAGAAATTGTTGAGTACTAACCACTTTCTTAACTAATAATCCATCTTAAAAATTGAGTTCTCATCTATAATCCATACCTTCCTTTTATAACCAAAAGACATTGCCAACCACTTGTTTAATCCTACCTTAAACAAGGCATAAGCTGACTACTAACCCTCTAGAACTTCACCAGTTCAAAACATCAATCAAGTCACACATGCTAAAGTATTACAGTAGATATATTTGCAAGTTTCAAAAATAAATTCACATAAATTCTTGGGCATGACACTTGTCAATTCATCTAGCCCTATAAATATTTAGTGGCCCATTGTGTAAACTATTCATCAAGGGGCTATTGACAATCAAGAATCTTCTTTATTTTGTTTTAATGAGAAATATATCTGGAATATACTATAATAAATTACATATTTTATGAAGTTATCTAGCCTATAATTTAACTTTAGTAACTTATTTAATTTCACATTACACAAAACTAGGTTAACTTTAACCCCTTGAATTGTTGACATGACAAGTGCAAGGGTATTTTGGAATTTAGTCTTCCAAGCCTCTAATGATTTCATCCCACCATCACCATCAAGTATAGATGGTATTTGGCATTCCTCCAATATCTTGTTCAGTTACTCATTTTCTCATAGAGTGTTATTTGTAGCTTTCTTTGGTATGCAAAATCATCATTCAACTATCCCACTACCTCATGAGTACCTACAATATTCTTTGGAGCAATGGGATTGTACTTAGAATTTCCTAATATTATATTCATAATTAGCACTTTAGGAATCAATTTGCTCAAAATAGGCCTTAAGGTAGTTTCTTGTTGACATTGTTCATCCTTTACAGTGTTGATGCTAGTGTAGTAACCCCAAGTATCTTAAAATTTGTTAGATATGCACAATATTATATGATTGAAAAGGTTTCTCATAAGGTTTTTGATCTCCTTGATTGTTTAATACCTTGCTATAGTACTTCCTTAGCCCTTTTCAACTCCTAATTCAACCCATTTATTCTAAACATAAAAGTATTCTTGTCTTGTTCAAACATGCTAGTTTTAGAGTATGATGGACTTGCGGGTTCCTCTATTATGAGATGAAAATGTGCTAAAAAAATTAATAATTATTATATTCATGTAGAAATTTAGTGTGTCTCCTGTATTCTATAATAATTAACATATAGTTTCATTGTTGTTGCTTCACTTAAAAAGGAAACACTAAGAACTAAGGATGAGCTTCAAGGACTTAATCTACATGTACCTTTTGGAGTTCAATAGCATTGATCCAAATCACCAATGTATCATATCCAAAATAGAAAAAAAAATTCCCGCTCTTCATCTTTAAAGACATCAATTTTAGTATCTTGCCTTTGTATTGTATCCAATGCAATGGTAGATAAAATATCCAATCTTGGCAGTAGAAAACAACCACTCTCCTTCACCAATGTTTTCCCTTCCTCAAGGATCATATTTGCAATATCAATATTTATTTTCTTCTTGATGTTTTCAGCCAAGTCACCCTGATTTCATTCTTGTCTCTCATCCTGCTCTCTCTACTTATCTAATTCCAATTTTATTTTATATAGAAACATCTTAAATTCTTAATCTTTTAAGAAATTATCATTTGAGAGGAATTTATCACAAGATAAATCCCTTAAATCATGTAGTGTTCTATTACTTTCATCAATATTCATTAAATTTATTACTTGTGGGATGGTTGTTACTATCTTCTAGGTGAAGCAATAGCTTGGCTAATATCATCTTCACTGGGGCAATGCTCCCCAACTTCTTATGTGACATCATAACCTACCAAAGGCTAAATATTCCATGGCTTTGGTATTTCTATGAGTGCTTGGTCACCACAACCTAATGTTATAAATAATCCTTGAATTGGGATAACTAGTTGCTCAACATCTTGCAAGTCAAGATCCTACTCTTCATTAACAAACTCCACAGGGATTATCCTTGAGACAATTCTAGGGGGAATTAATCCTATTCTATATAAACATTCTCAATAATTATCTTCATTCTTTCTATTAGATCCCTAATATTCTAGAATGATCCCTTTGTTGGAAATCAAGGTGAAACTTGCAACAATATGAACTTAATTAAGCGGTTACAAATTTGAAATTATGTATTCAAGATTACCAATTATGTGATTATGTGATTAACAATTCCAACAATGAAAGAAAAACAACAATACCACAAGTTGAGAATCACAAGTGACATAAGATATACGTGGAAAAACCCTTGCGGGAAAAAACTCCACCACCCAAAGACATGAAATTATTGTATTAATCTTCAAAGAAGTACAACGATACAACACTCCTCTTTGAATCTCAGTAGCACTTCATTACTCTAACAACCTATAAAAAAACCTATGAAACTGCCATCTCAAGGCTCCAATATTTAAAATTTTGTGAGAGAGAATACCACTTGTTGTATCTCGAAACAACAATTGAAACCACCTAGAAAAACCCATGCCCCCCTTAGTGGACAACCCATAAACATGGTGAAAAATATTAAATGATCACATGGCCTTCACATGGATGCCTAACCCATAGCCAACGAGAATTGGTAAATTTTGAGTGCTCCATTACTCTTCAATGGATCTAATGGCTCAAACCTAGAACATGCAAGCTTGGGCACCCAACCCAAGATAGCATGCAAATAACATGCAAGAACATGCATTTTTGGGTGGTCCCCAACCTGAAAGTGGACGCCCAAAGGGAATATGCTCCTAAGATGCTTTGTAACCGTCATTGTAGTGGGTCTACCTAAAATCAACTTAGGATAGCAATTATAATGTCACCTATCCTAACACCCTTATAGCTACTCATCATTCAATGTTCTTCTCCTTTTGTCCAATTGAATATCTCCTAATTTTCTCCTTTTGACCTCCTTTTCTTCCTTTATGATATAGTTGATAATAAAATATTATATCTCATCATATTGATGCTCATACCCTAATCTTCCTACAACCCTTCTCATGTTGTCAATGAAGTGGTAAGGGTCATATCTCTCACCTTCAACAAAGTGAAACTTATAATCTAAAATGTTGGAGTCTAAAAGATACAAACCTTCCTTATTAATAATATGGAACTTAGATAATTTCAAAGTTGTGGGAAAAAAGATCCTTTCTTATATTGTGTGAAATGAATCATATCTAAGTTGTTTAGTTGTCATATGGTCTCTAGGAAAGCTACTCTCTCTAGCACCCAAAATGAAAGAAAGTGAGGTTTTACCTTAGCCCCAAAAACCTTTATCATTGTATGATCATTGTGATAAAACTAATATCCCCAATTATACTCAATTTCAACCTTAGGATTCAACTAGTTTGGTCTTAAGAATCTTGTAAACGCATTGGAAATCCCTCCTCTTTTATGGCCTAGCATGTTTAGAGTCCTAATAAAATGATCCTCAAATATGTAACAATCTAACAATGAAAATATAACAAGTACATCCACCCCTGAAAAGGGATGGGTTTTCCCTTTGGTGGCAAGAGATTCAATTTAAGAGTAGGGTCCCAATAACCTTTGCCCAAATATAACACGATATGGCATGTGAGAGAGTATAATCTAAAGGAAGGGACTCTGCAATCACTTTTGAGGGACACAATCTCCTTATGAATGAACTCTACCAAGAATGAATCAAAATAAAAAAGTTAATTCACATGCTTGTGTTGAATATATGCCACTAACAAAAAATAGGCATCTATACCTTATAATCAAACCCTAAAAATTGGCAGAGAGCAATATATGTTATCCTAAAGTAGTTCTCAAAGGTGTCAACTTTGAAAGGTTCAACGTCTTCAATAGGGATGGGTACTACTTTTCCTATGATTTCTCTTGCCCTATGATAGGGGAGCTACTTTACCTTGTAACTATACCTATCCATTTTGTATTCTCAGCTCAATTAATTTAATTTAATTTTCCTATCAACCATATGGTTTAGGTTAAAAACATTTCTTATCATATCCTTATTCAAGGTGAAGATGATAGTTCCTATCTAATATTTAATTGCCTAACACTAGGATTATAATTATTGTAGGTGACATATATGAGGTCAATACTAGCAAAGATATTGGGTATTACAAGCTTACCCAAGTTGAATATCTAGATATTACACATTTGCATGGGTTTATTACATCAATTATAGTAATATGAAAATAATTTCCATCTAGTTAATAGAATAATTGCATCCCTAATGTATTCAACTATATCTTGCAATCTATCAAATAATATATTAGTTCCTAGAACATGATATAGATTTTTAGCTAAACTATGGATTTGATTACTTAATTCTTGATCTAAGTGACTCTTAGACTATCTAGATTGGACAAATATTTGATTCTTCTTGAAATAAAAAAGATTTAAAAGATTTATGAAAGAAACATAGACTTCGATAATAATAATGAATTGAATAATTAAACACATCATCAAATAATAAAACTAGAACCCTGCGTAATTGACAAACCCTAGTCTATTTTGAATTATAGGGGAGCTTTTGATAGTAGACAAACATACTCGTTACTTAGTCACTCACAATTGGAGTGGTGTAAACTTGATAGAATAGAATCTAACTTTGTTCCTTTTCTTATTGTTTGTGTTTTGGTACGATGCTTGGAATATGATAATTTGATGAAGAACAAACCCCTTGCATCGAATACACACAATTTAAAATATTCGTGATATTGCGGGTAACATCCCCAATCATTTTATATAACTACGACTATGGAACATCACAACTTTTACAATGTACAACATTTGTTTGGAACCCTGATGTGAAGGGTGTATGATGAGGCGTCAATCTTCTTCTGAGCATAAACATATCCCAAAAAAATGTAACGTCATCACCCATCAGAGGATTGAGAATAGGACCCAGTTTGGAAATTGTGATGCAAAGGATCCTATGTAAGCTAAATCATTACCCTCCACCTCAATGTTGTGTTTGGAAAAGACAAACCGTCACACATTGCAGGAGTACAAATGAAGAAGCTATGTAATGTAATAAGAATCATGAACCCGCAAGCTTATCATACTCGATATTCAGAACTCATCTCATGAGTACACATGGTGGTATGTCGTAAGCTTCTTGTAGTGAAGGCCTAAAGCTCCAAATAACAACTATGATGTGGATGGTGGGTGCAATGTAGTAAAAACATGAAAGATAGGACATAAATGGAAGCCCCCAGTCATAACATAATTTAACCAATAAAATAAAATGAGCACAGGAAAATACTCGTTAGCAAAGGAAATGGACTAGGGGAGAAGGGCCCATAGTAGGGCACCCTAATTTTGGAGGTCTATGTGGAGTGTCACGTGGATCAAAAAACAAAAAAAAAAAGTCCACCACGCCACCTTGTCACTTGTGCATCTGTCGATATTTTTTTTTATATTTTAAGCACCCTGCCACCTTTCACACACCAATTCATCCACAGTGTTCCTTATGGGCCCATTTTGACCTCCGCCTGACAGTGGAGCCCATCCACCTCTTTCATCAACACAAAAATCTACGTGCGTTGGATCGAACAGACGCATGGCTTCCAACCACTTCGCCACCCCAAATGACCAATTGAGAGCATTAATTGCTCACCACCTCCTTTGTTACCTCCACTGAGCAACTTGCCTTACGCATCCCTCCACATTTACTCGACCAACAAGCGCATAAATCAGAGATCCATGCTCCAAATTCTCACATATCCCACTCATTGTCATTCATTTTGTTTGCGTTTATTCTGGAGTGTTTCTTTGGTTACGCACTCATACTGGTTCAACTCTCCACGATTCATTGTTCAGCTCTGCACTCTCAAAAGCTCCCTTTCTCTTTTAGATGGGGTTTTTAACCTCACTCAGTCTGTACCATTATCTTTCATTTCAACAGTATTCTACCATGCACTTGTATCATTTTGTTATTTGTTTTTGATAAAGGAAAAAATGGGTTTTATAGGGACCATAAACCACAAAGTTTATAGAAGATAAAAAGATTAAGCGTTAATATATCCAAAACAAAATGGTTGCGAAAAGAAAAGAGCCAAGAAAGCACAGCAGCCCCCAACCCAAGGCCAGTAAGGGCCACCAAAAAACCAGCAACAGAAACAACCCAAAACTATCCTAAGGAGTTTAGAGCATCAATAGCCTCAGCTTCGAGAATGTGCATGTCTTGGGTACACTTTTTCAGGGCCTGAACCATCTGGGGCATAGGGGGCACCTTCCTCTTCAGATTAGCTCTCGTCCTCTTCGAAATTCCAATATCCTCAACCATTATGTTATTTGTTGCACAAACTTTCATTGTGAAAAATTCTCTTTGAAAAAGATTGATACTACGAAATATGGGGAGGGTTTCACTACTTTTCATTTCGCCTATAGTCGTTCATCCACTCGTAATCTTCTATTCTTCATTGCACGACATTTTACGCTACATTTTGCTTTTAATATTTCCTTCCTACTATGAAATATGAAAATATTTTTCATTGTTTTGACATCAAATATGATAAGGGTTTAACTAGTTTTTCATTTTTATTTCATTGTTACAACAAAATATGGAAAGGGCTTGACTAGTTTTCTGCCATGCACGTCTATTCATGTGTTCATCATTGCACAAACTTTAACTCTACAGTTTGCTTTTAATATTTGTTTGCTATTCTGAAATATGAAAATGGTTTCACTGGTTTTCATTTCGAAGATATTTTGCCATGCGGTTGTATTATTTTGTTCTTCGTTGCACAATAGTTCACTCTAGAATTTGTTTTTTATATTTGATTGTTACTAAGAAATATGGAAAGTGTTTGATTGGTTCTCATTTAGTTGGTTTTTTGCCATGCGCTTCTATTTGTGTGTTTGTCATTGCACAAATTTTAACTCTGCAATTTGCATTTAATATTTGTTTGTTATTCAGAAATATGAAAATGGTTTCAATGGTTTTCATTTTGAATATATTTTTCCATTCAATTGTATTATTATGTTCTTCATTTGACAATAATTCACTCTACAAAATGTTTTTTATATTTGATTGTTACTACAAAATATGGAAAGGGTTTCACTAGTTCTCATTTAGAGGGCTTTATGCCATGCACTTGTATTCGTGTGTTCGTCATTGCACAAACTTTAACTATTCAATTTGCTTTTAATATTTGTTTGTTATTTTGAAATATGAAAATGGTTTCACTGGTTTTCATTTCAAAGATATTTTGCCATGCAATTGTATTATTTTGTTATTTGTTGCACAATAATTCCCTTCCTAAGTAATCCGCCCTTCTCCTAGTACCTAGTCCAAGGTATGACTCTTCCCCAACCCTTAACAATTCGAATTTTCCACCTACTTTTTGTTGTCTTCCTACCAAATCAATAGAGAGGCCTAGAAAGTCCACATGTGCACTAAAAAAGGTCTAGATGTGCCACAAAGGTACATCTACAAACAGTGATATACATTGAAAGAAGTCTAATCTGTTCAATATATACATAATCTATTGTGGATGTTTTGATCCATGGACATCATGTATATCTTGAATAGATAAGATTTATTTGTATGTATATCACTATTCATCTTATTACAAAAGAAGGGCTCATTCCTATTAACTTAAGACTCCTTTCAATGTATATCAATGTATATCACTTGCATATAAATAGAGACAAAGTGTTGCACAACAATTCACTCTGTAATTTCCAAGAAAGATAAGGAAAGATTGAAACTGGTGAAAATTTCTAATAGTTACTTTGAGGCCGACACCATTAAAGCTCTCTGGAGAAAATTTCTTCGCATCATCATGGAGTATATAACTCTGGATGGTCGTTTCACTAGGGTTTATGGCTATCATTTTTCCTTGCTCAACCATTTTCACTATAAGGTCAGGGTTTCTCTTCCCTACTATCTTCTCTGTTCCTTAAGAAAGAGTATGGAAGACCATAAGAAAAACCCAAAAAGATATCCTATTTTGCATACTGGTTTGATTAGGTTAATTGTTGAACATTTTCAAAATATGCCAGCCCCTGCTAATTTGGATGCTTCCCCAGAGTCCAAGGAGGATGATATTGAACCTAGTTGTTCAAGGAATTTTCCCAATTTGAGCCTGGTGAGGATGGTCCTGAGTCTGCCCTCTATTCAAACTAGCAAGAAAACTCAAATCCATAATCCCCAATCTGTTAAACCCTGCCCTGATTCTAAGCGTGGAAGCTCTTCTCCTAAAACCAAAGGTGTTGGAAAGAATCTACCTGTTAAAAACCTTGTTTCTTATTTTGAAGACTCTCCTGATTATGAGGATTCTGGCGCTAACACTAATTCATCCTCTGTTGTCCTATTGTTGGACATAGATGTTAGAATTGGATCCCCTAGAGCTTCCGACCCTACAAAAAGTTGCTTCAATCTTGGTAGGGAACCCTCTGCTGACTTCCTGGGCATAGCTAGGAATAATGTTGTGGACCATTTCAGAATGTCGAAATGGGTCTTTCATGAAATTAATGACCTAAAAAATTAAAAATTGGGCCCTCCAGAGTAAATTGGAAGAAATGAGAGCTAAGGTTTCTGTGTTATGCAAGGAGGATGTAGAGCGCAAAGATCATAGTGCCTATAAAGAGATCCAAGACAATGTGGGTAAGGACAAAAGGATTGGAATAGATTCTGAAAAAATGAAAATATCATGGAAGATAATTGCTGAAAATAACAATAGATGACAAGACATAATGCCATCATATCAACGCATGATCAAAAATTGGACAAAGCTCAACAGGGTCCTGGTGGTCGATTTGAAGAGAGGTGAAAGATAAAACCAGAAGAGGACATTGATTTAAAGAGAACTGTATTAACTGGAAGGAAGAAAATCCCCACGCCAGATGGTTCAAACCTCAAGAAGGGGTGTTCAAGATAGACTTGAGGCAAAGAATGAGTCAATTCAAGACTCCGGGTTAAAGGTCACGGTATTTCTTGACTCTTCATTCGCTTGCTTTTGATTGACCTTCCGTCTTTTGTATCGGTCATGCTTTTTCCGGTTTTTCCTTTTGCGTACTTTGTTTATTCTCACTGAATTTTTTGGTCCTCTCTCTTTTGTTGTAATCTTGGTGGTTTTGGGTCCCTATAAACCTTTTTTTCCTTTTATCAAAAACAATCCACTCAGAATTTTATTTTTTATATTTCATTCTACTACAAAATATGGATAGGGTTTGTCTAGTTCTCTTTTAGAGGGTTTTTTTCCATGCACTTCTATTTGTGTGTTCATCATTGCACAAGCATTCATACTGCAAATTGTTTCTTATATTTGTTTGTTATTCTGAAATATGAAAATAGTTTCACTAGTTTTCATTTCGAAGATATTATGTCATGCAATTGTATTATTTTGTTCTTATGTATGTACATGTATATACTCATTATATATGTAATTATATATATATATATATATAATTACATATATATATGTATACTTATTTTATATATATATAGCATACGGAAAATTCATCGCCAGCAATTCACCGATGGAAAATTCACCGCCAGCAATTCACCACCACGGAAAATTCACCGACAAAAAATTCACCACCAAGTAAAATTCACTACCAGCAATTCACCGCCACAAAAAATTAATCACATTAATATCTTTAATAAAATCAAAGTTTCTGAAATATATATTAAAAAATATTAATGCGAATAATTTTCCACCGCGGTGAATTGTTGGCGATGAATTTTACTTCGCGGTGAATTTTTCGTTGGTGAATTGCTGGCGGTGAATTTTCCTAGTACATATACACATGTATATGTATATGTATATGTATATGTATATGTATGTATATGTATGTATATGTATGTAATTGTATATGTATATATGTATATGTATATGTATATATATCCATATATATCTATATATATCTATATGTATATATGTAATTGTATATGTATATGTATATATGTATATATGTATATGTATATGTATATATATATCTATATATATCTATATGTATATATGTATATGTATATGTATTTATGTATATGTATATGTATATATATACATTCCTTCCCCACCCAGAATGTCCAGTTGAGAGCATTAATTGTGTCTCACCACCTTCGTTACCTCCATTGGGAAACTTTCCTTGTGCATCTCTCTGCAATTACTCATACTAACAAGCGCCTAATTCGGAGATCAATGTTCATTCAATGCTCCAAATTATCCCATATCCTACTCATTGTCATTCATTTTGTTTGTGTTTATTATGGAGTCTTCGTTTGGTTATGCACCCATACATGTTCGGCTCTCCACAATTCATTATTTGGATTTCCACGCTTCATTGTTTAGCTCTGCACTCTCAAAAGCTCCCTTTATCTTTCAAGTGAGGTTTTTTACCTCACTAGGCCTATACCAATGTCTTTCATTTTGATATGGCTAAAACAAAGAACATATTAAAACTAACATATGTATACACACACACACATATATGTATGTATATATATGTATGTATATATGTATGTATATATACATACATATGTATACATATATATACATATGTATATATAGATATATATCTAGATATATATACATGTGTATACATACATATATGTATATATGTATGTATACACATGTATATATGTGTATGTATATATGTATATATGTATGTATATTATTATGTATATATGTGTATGTATATACATATATATACATATGTATATATGTATGTATATGCATATATACATATGTAGAGAGTATGTATGTATATACATGCATATGCATATATATTCATATATTTATATAGATATATATATATACATATATATACATATGTATATATACATACATATATATATCTATAATATTATATATATATACAATATTCCTCCACCTACAAATGAAGATCAAATTTAAACAAATATAATAGATTTTCTATCATATATCTATATATATGTCAACATATGTACATCGCATGTGTTGAAATGAACAAGACAACTGAAAGGGGGGTGAATCAATTGTACAAAATTAAACCTTCATAACCCTCTACAATAATCAAATCCACATGCATTCATAAAACCCTTATACTATTAATGTGAAATAACATGAAATGCAAATAACAGAAATTGAAATCACATCATACACAAGAGAACACCATATTTACGTGGAAAACCCAATTAGGGAAAAACAACAGTGAGGATTAGCTCACAATATAAGTAATTGAAAAACCGGTACAGGACACACTGTCCAAAAGGTTCACAACTAGGGCTCATTGCCACAGAGAGAAATGCCACAGAGAGAAATATAAGAAGATAGAAGAAGAATGTTGTCATAAGGGGGGAATTGATTATA
Source organism: Sequoia sempervirens (assembly GCA_007258455.2). NCBI lineage: Eukaryota > Viridiplantae > Streptophyta > Pinopsida > Cupressales > Cupressaceae > Sequoia > Sequoia sempervirens. Next base: position 327,715 of record VDFB02288277.1, on the reverse strand, counting down.
TAGGAAAACAGCATAAATGAATTGAACTATTCTAATTCAAACAAAAATTAAGATTCCATACCTATTACTCATGAAATGAACAATATAAAAAAACAATGAAGAACAAGAAATGAATTAAAGAAATCATATTGTTACCCATCTTGTGTTGAAGTGTATTCGCATTGATGTTTGGATGTCAAATTGTATCAATGCAAATCCTCCATTTTACGCGTTGCAAAAGCTTCAATATTTGTGATGTTGAAATAGAATTGTGACGATAAATCGTAACATGCTCAAGAGGTAATTGTGCAGCGCTTCACTTATGTAAATTCTAGATGATGATAAGTGTGTGAAGAGAAGGTTGAGTTATTTTATAGATTTTATATTTTACATTATTAGCAGTCCATTGATGTTTGGATGTCAAATTGTATCAATGCAAATCCTCCATTTTACGCGTTGCAAAAGCTTCAATATTTGTGATGTTGAAATAGAATTGTGACGATAAATCGTAACATGCTCAAGAGGTAATTGTGCAGCGCTTCACTTATGTAAATTCTAGATTATTTGTGTGAAGGTTGAAGGTTATTTTATAGATTTTATATTTTGATATTAACGATCCATATTGCGTAGTATAGTATCCTGATCAACGGTTCAAAACCGTTGAGAGGAATTAGATGGGAAAAATCAATGGATTTTGATTACATAATCGGTGTGATTAATGAAATCAAGTTGACTATTCAATAGAATTGAGGAAATAGATTGAGAGGTTAGTGGGATTGAAGAATAAATAAATCAGTTAGAAAATAGATGAATCAATTAGCCAATTAGAGTGAGCAATCGATGGTCGTAATTTGTTCAATCATAAAAGTGGGTGAGGGTAATTAATTAATTGGATTAATTAATTAAGCTTTTTGAGTTTGAACATGCAAGTCACGTGTGAATTTTACAAATAAAGTTATATTTGTTTGTTTTGACCTTTTTGAATGATGTTTGAATAATTTATTTAATTATTCAAGTTTAAGGGAAAGTGATTTAATTAAACTATTAAGTGATAATAATTTAATCAAGATTTAGGGGAATAGTCTAAGTTAGCAATATAATTAAATAATTAATGTTATTTAATTAATCTAGAGGAATAAAGATTAAAGATAAATGATAAAATAGTGAATTAATTAAATAATTTAAGATTATTTAATTAATAGAAGAAATTAGGGTTTTTGATGTAAATGATGTGAAATGCAATGATATTAAGTGTTAATGATGCCGATGATGAGAAAATGCCATTCAGAATGTGTGATAAGTGTTAGGTCATTTTTACATGTCTACATTTTGCCCCTCTTTGAAACAAAGTATTGGTTGCTTTGTTTCAAAGAATTCAATGTTAAGACCAAGATTTGAAAAAAATTATATGCCCCACTATGCCTCGACTATCAGTGGAAAGATGGTAAGACGTTGGGCTGCCCCCTCAAGAGGTTGGCCGAAAAAATCATTTTTAAGGTCATGCTCTCGACAAAGTTTTGTTTCAGTTCAAATGTGTAGAGGACAAAAAATTAAGCTTAAAGGACCCTCGATTATAGTTCAGATGTTCCCTGGAGCTCCTAATTTCAACCTAGGAGGGTTTCCTATGTAAAAAATTAGGGTTTGGGGGGTTAAAATAGGTAATTATGGTTGAATTTACCTCATTTGCATTTTTGACGCTTAGTAAATTCTTGTCTCTAGATTCCTTGATTTGGCGATTGTCGATTCACAATACCAAGGATTGTAGGAGCCCCACATCACGCAAAAGCGGTTCATGAGTTTGGGAGGCATGCTAGCGTCAGTGCGGTAGTATGTACCCTCTCCTTTCCTATTTTCTTCTTTTTTCATTTTTGAGTAATAAATGCTAGAAAATATTTTAGGTAATAGTGGCAATTTCATTAAATTTACACTTTTGTGTCATTCTTGCCGCTTTTGAAGTTTTTGATTGTACCGCTTTTTCTTTTGTCAACTACCTTTGATTAAACTATTTTCCATTGCTCTAAATGTTTGCTTTTGGTTTTCACCTGAGTAGAATTTTTGCTATTGACTTTCTTGGTATGAAATGGTCGCAGTTGCGATTTTTGTTCGCCTTTGAGAATATTTGTCGCTTTTCTCATTCGTACCACTATTTATTTTTTTGATTTCTTTTGACAAAAACAATTCCGCTATTGAATTTCTTGACCGTTTTTGACAAAAAAGTAACCGCTTTTGTTGTTTTTGAAAGTTTTAACCAGTTTGTTTGCAACCTTAGGTTTGGTTTGTGTTTTCATAGCAAATTTTTTAAGTCATGAGTTGAATGATTGCAGGCGGTTCTCAAATCGCTTTACTGGAGAGAGCAATGGCTGTGATAGTTATTTGATCTGATTACCGGTTTCCATGAGCTTGAGCGATATGTTCTAGACGTTGTGGGGTTATGACATATATGCTACATGCCATAGAGCAATGATTACCGCCCTCATTGAGAGTTGGCACTCTAAGTCATTGTCCTTTCATTTGCCGACTAGCGAGGCCACCATCACCTTGGAGGATGTATGGAGAATTCTTTGTATTCTGATTCATGGGGAGCTCGTGACCTATTCTGTTTACAGGGTACACGTGCTATGCAAAGAGTTCTTAGTGTTAGGCATCTTCGGGTTGCGAAGTCATAGATAGACCTGTCTTCATTCATTGACAGTGCAGATCCTGTGTCTTTGGTTTTGCTTGGGTCTTGGGGCTCGTCATTGTTGATCGGCGAGGTAGTAAGTTTCTAGTTGGTTGGGGTATATGTATTGAGAAAATGTTTAAGCATGGTATGAGGTACGCATGGGGCCCTTGTCTCCTTGCACATCTATACAGAGATATGCACAAGGTTGCCTATCAGGGAGGTAGTTCCATTTCTATTGGTGTTACTTTGGTGCATGTATGGGCCTGGGAGCACATCCCGATGATGAGACCTGATGGTGTGATGGATCAAGATCCCGAGGATCCATATTCCTATGAATATTTTGGTTTTCTGCACTATACCTGGCCTGACCAATTATCCTATTGGTGTTGTGTTATCGATGATATGCATGCTTTTGTTTGGAGGCCATGGTTAGGTTGTGAGGCTTGGCACGATGATCAGGAGCAGCTTCCATTTTGTCGGCAGACTTGTTGGTTGATTG